>VYZW01038791.1:1189-13793 GCA_013401315.1 Balaeniceps rex | reverse complement strand
AAGGAATCAGCAACAGAGTACTGAATAAAGACTGTTTGCTGCCATGGCCTCAAGCACAGTATGAACCTCAGTTCAGGTGCCGAAGAGTCCTGACAAGCCTCAGGGAAGGAACTATGCCATTTAGTCTTCCCAGACACTCACAGGCTAGGAGGCCAAGTTTTACTGTTTATTAACTTACAATGCAAGAACAGAAAGTAGGTCAGCAAGCATGCTATCTCAAAAACGAAGAAAACTATCTTCCAGCCCCTTCTTCCGGGATGGTTTTGATGGATGTATGTAGGCATGAGCAGAGCTGATTTTTAGAATGAAAAAACAGAAAAACTGCTTCAGCCCAAGGCTGTAGCGGACTCCCCCAGACTAAGTCAGCAGCAGTACAAGTAATTCAGTGCTCAGGAAAGAAGAGAAAGATGTTCATGCCTAAGTTCCCGGGGGCCCCAGGCAAAGGCACATTACCAGCTCTGGGTGCTGCAACTGCATCAAAAATCAACCCAATGTACAGCAAAGCAGTGATTATAACATCAGATTTAGCACAGGCACACACAGCTTTAAGCTATTGTTCCTGAGTGTCCTACATAACAAACCCAAACAAATTAAGGAATGAGTAATGAAAAGGTAGGAGGTGGCAAGGCTTGTTTTGGTTCAGGAAAGGATTCCCATCCCTTCCTTGGAATCTAAATTAGATTCAATTTAGAGTGGGGCATGGCCAAATTCTCTTGATGCATGAGCTGCTGCAGTAGATCACTTGTATTTTGCAGCCATTCTTCAATACATGTATTTTTCATCTTCTACCTCTACTTTTGTTTCTGATCTTATCAGCTTCATGCCACGCCCTCCCCTGTTCCTCTGGGTTAGGATATCCCTTATTATCTGTCTCATTAAAGAACGAACTGATTTGTTGTATAGTACAGAGGAATGTGTTCTTAGCCTGATAAATGGATTATCTCCATTAACATGTTTTCTAATGCCACAACACCTCACATTCTCAGAAAACCAAAGGAATTAATCACAACCAAAGACATGACATCCAAAAGCGAAGGCTCCCTCTCCTGCCCAATATGCTAGTATTACAGCCAGGTTTTTCTTCTGAGGAAAAATCCAGGAAAAACAGATTTCACGCTTACCATGACTGCAAAAGGATCTCTGTCCACCTAACAGACTTAGTATGGTCACAGTGCTCACACGTCCAAGGCAGATATACAACTGCAAGCAACACGTTTTACACAGGCAGTACTTCCATGGTTTTGACAATCAGATCACACAGTGGGCAGTTTCAAAGATTCAGAACCTACCTTCAGGTTGTAAATAACTACTGATAGACCAGTATATATTGCATTGCATCAACAGAGCGCTTTACAAAGCAAAACCGCCAGCTAAAGCGCGTTTAATAGGCTAGAAATATAAAGAGAGAAACAACGTCAGAAGTGCAGTACAGAGAAAACCAAAGCGATGGGAACTCTGCCAGCTGCAGGGGAAGCAGAGTCTGTCTACCCCCAGCAACTGGGCAAAGTTTGCCATTATCTGGTTGGCTTGCTGCAGTCTAGGCTTATGATTTTTACTCTCCTGATACCCTCCATCCCACGGATTATCATTTGAGGTATTTGTGATACCAGTTAAGATGTTCATTCCCTGCTATCTCCCTCTCAGGAGAAATCAAGACTGTATTAGCAACTTAAAACAGATACTCAGTTCCCCACCGGACTGAAATTCCTTAGCCACTGACTCATCTCCATGAGGAAGACAAGCATATGTAAATCATATGTTGATCCAGAACAGTGTACCTGATAGACCTTTATGTGCCACCTGCTTCAACAGGAAACGGATTAATTCCTTTCATACTTCTCAAGTACTGATTTACAAATCATTCTTCCTAGGTAGTAGGGTTTGTGTAAATCAAAAGGCCACCACTGACATGTCCTGCAGGAGGCTGACGTGCTGAAAAGCATCTGTGTGACTTAAAAGCACTACCTACAGCAAAGCTAATGGGAATTGGGTTGATTCACCTTGAAACTCTGGACACACCGCCTGGCTTTCCTCTCTCATACACCAGACATTTTAGCAGTGCCACTCCAACACGTGCCAAAGGGGAATTGGCCTTCAGAATTTTTAACTGGCAAACAGTACATCCAAATATTGCGTAGGACAAATTATTTCCAGCTGACAAACGAGATGTTATACTAGACTAAAGCTTTTTTGCAATGGGCGCAATCATACAGCAAGTTATCACAAAAGCATGTGAGGCAGCTGATAACAAACAGGGATATGTCTGGAGGCAGACAGTATTTTTGGGAGAAGAAACGGGAAACGGGTACTGACCAGCAGCACCCTCAAGCCACCATGAGAGATAAACTTACCCCATTGCTATTCTAGGTTTCACAGAGCCCATGGAGAAAGGCAAGACCTTACGGGGCAATTCAGAGCAGGAGACCAAATCCAGTAGGTCAAATCTCTGTTTAGAGGGAAAACCTGCAAGTGGCTAGGCTCCTAATTTTAATTCCACACTCAAGTGACTAAGGTAGCTGACATGATTTTAGGGGAAAGGGCATAAGCAAGGAACTTATCTGGGGATAATACCTTTCTGATAGGCTTCCAGTTTCCTCTAATGGATCAAAATTAAACTGCTTTCTTTCATTGGTCCAGCTTCCTTTGCAAGTATGCTAATTTTTGCCTCTTCCTTAGAGAACCCAATTTCACGACGGGCAGCTGCAAAAATACTAAGCTGTCATTTTTAGAGCTTACTTTTTGCTTAAACATGCTGCCTTTGGCAGAATCAGTCCATTAATCATTCTGTTGAGAAGAAAAACACAGAACTACTTTTCAGAGTACAAGACATTTTCCACAGGACTGGTAATTTATTAAGACTCATTTTCTTTATGATGCTATTTTCGCTTCCTGAACTTTGGTGGCCTTTGCAAAACTGTTTCACTGTTGTATTTTAGTCTTTGTTTCCTACTAGCATAGCATATAATTCTTCCTTTCTGATGTTTGGTTTCACATGCATTCACTTTGTGATAAAATGATACTCATTTTATAGTATCACTTCAGCAGCTGAATAATATACTTTAGGATGATACTGCAAGACAGTAATATTTGAATGCAATGCTGATTTTGTGCAATAAAATAGATAAAAATAGACATTGTTCCAAGGAGCTGCTCTCTTGAATGGATGCTCAGAAACTTCTGACATTATTAATCTTAAAATACATTATGTTAGAGTAATCTATTTCCAAATGATGCAGTAGCCTAAACTCCTACACGTTATGAATACAAAGCCTCATTTTGCCAAGTAGTGTAAGTTTGCAGGGTTCTGAAATAGCTAAAAAGAAAGTATTATTACGTGCATGTGAAATATCAAAGTATCTGACTTCACTTCCAAGGAAGAAAATACTAACTCATGTATTTTAATTTGCCATGATTACAGTTTCCATATGAGAGAGGAATAATACACATTTTGGAAATTTTCTAGTCTTCCCGAATGCATTATCTGTGCATACTGTGCTGCCTGCCCAAATTGCACTACAATTTGAAACAATTACATGAGAAGACAAAGATGGAGTTTACTATTACTAAAAAGCACATGGCTAGCGTCCAATAAAAACCCCAAGCCAGTAACTAAGCTACCCACATTCCCAAATTTAAATTCACATTGACACTGAAAAGGATGAAAACTTCTCAAGTAAAGTTAGCAGTATGGCACTAAGCACTGTAAATCTCATCACACAACAGCTCACATTAAGTAAACCTGAGCACAGCTGTTTCTGTGGCTTTTAGGGCACCTTGTGGAATCAAGATCCCAAAATGCTGCACATTCCTTTACTAACAGTTCTCTAAGCTCCAACAGTTTCACAGCCTGTCTACATATCTGAAGAGGAATAAAGCTGTCTAGTCAGAACCAAACTGTAAAAAAGATATTTGATTCAGTCCTTTATTTTACATTCATATCAAGTGCCTAACTGCCTAATTAGCTGAGAGGGCAAGCTACACAGGCAGGCTGGAAGCCAACCTATTTATCATTTGCATTTAAGCAATGCTTTCATATTTGCAAAGTGCTATGCAAATACCAATTACCGCCATGATGCAGCAGAGCTTATTAACACAAGCACAATGCTGATGTGATTACGCTGCTTCCAGCTCTGGAGCTAGCTCATTTGCCAGCAGTCCGGCGGTCTCTGCCCTGCCTGCCTCCTGTTGCAGGGTATAGTTATGCTACGACACCCCCATCTCCCTCACAGTGTCCTGGAAAGTACCTGGAATAAGAGTATCACAATACATCAAAATTGACTTCCAAAGCACGAAGCTCAGGTTCAACACTTCGCATGCCCCCGATACTTGTGCTGCAAGGACAGCTCTGCAGACTACACAGCAGCAAGGAAGAAGTAATAAAGCTCATTTGACAGGACGTCCCAGTTATCCCCTGCTTTGTCCATCTTTTCACAAGGTTATCAAGAGTATGAACATATGTTGCACTTCACAGTCCTTTTCCTTATTAAATTCAGAGCATCCTCTGTAACTGTGATCACTTTTGATTCCTCTCTTCCACTTCCAGAGAAAGACATGGAGCACAGGGCATTTGTCCCAGGAGAGGAACAACCTCCTGCGTCCAGGGAACCACCTGGGTCAGATCCACTACCGAAAGGACTCAATTTGTTTTCCCTCTTGTCAAAAGCACAGGCTATTGCCCGGCTATTTCAGCTCATTTGTGTGCTTATACTAACGTTGTGCTTACCTGCATGTAACTTTAGACCTCAGCCACCACCTACTTACTCATCCTAAAACTTTGCATACTAAACATGGATTTGGTGACATAGGGAGCCTTTCATTCATAGTTAGCTTTTTCACAAATCATCTCACCCCAGGTGCATTCAAAATAATTGACTCTTGAAGCAAAACTTGATGGGACTTGCAAGATCCTCTTTTGGCAAAAATCAGCATTAACAGCAAATGCTTCTCCATGGCAAAATCAGTGTGACCGACTGAAGCCCGACTCCCAGCAAAATGTGTTAAAAGGAAGCCCAAGGACTACGAATGCTCACATCTGTGACTAGTTCAGACATGTGTGCACACAAAAGCCAAATCCAAACAGTGCAAGCTCAGGAAATCCTTGTTTTAATATTTAAACCATGACACCTGGACTCATCTATATGCATTTGTTCCTAAGGACAGGATTCATCTCCCCTAAAAGCTAGGTATTTCATCTGAAGCATTCTTCCAGGCTGCTCCTTTATTCAGGCAGAGAACAGCATGCCTCCACAGGGTAATTATTCTCTCATATACGCCTAACACAAATGAGACGAATTGCTGTCTGGAGGTGCGTCTTTCTTCCTTTTGGCTATACAGACAACCTGAGTGACTAGTGTAGCCTCAGAGTTAAATTAGATGAGCTGTATCCCATCCTAGGCAATTTTGTACTAGGAAATCTTATTATATTTTGCAGCAATCAAGCAGATTATACAGGGAAGGGACACATGCAAATCAAGCAAGCAGAAAACTCAGGTCTCATCCTTTCACTGGGACCTTACTGCTGCTGTTGATTTTACTGCAGAAGCACTCAGATTGTGGGGACCGCCAGCTGGAAAAGCCCGACGTCCCCAGCAAACAGTGGTCCTCTCTGCACCACTTTACACAATAACGCTGCGAGTCCACCCTGTTCCATCAGTGCTTGAGGTGGCAGTCAGAAAACAGAATAGGCAAAACCCCTCAGGAGAGGGCTGTGACACCGCACCAAGTCGACATGATACTCGGCTAGGACCCCAGATTTATGGGTTGATCTCGTACAAGTCACTACCTCTCTGTGACTCAGTTTCTCCATCTGTAAAGTGGAGATGATGCTCCTGACCTCCTTTGCCCATTATTATTAGGTCTACTGATGAAAAAAACCCAACCTGAACACATAGGTGTTACTGCTCACTAACTAGGGACATTTTACAAATGCCTTTAAGTATGATACCAAAAGGCCCAGTTCTGTGACCTTCCTCAAGATAAGCACAGTAAAAACAGATACCACAGACATGACTTATAAAAGGAGAAGAGCTACAGGGAAAAATCTAAACTCAGCTAACATTTTCTATTTAAGATAACATTTCGGAACGGTTAAATACAAGCACTTCACTGAAACAATACTACAAACCACTTAAGTACATCTTGCATCTAACAAAACTTAGCATTCTTTGTGGATAGAATAGCTTTTTAATACATTAACCATGCTATCCTGGGCCATTTCCAAAGTCAAACAGACTGTGAAAACTAGTGAATTCATTGCTAGCAAAGCCCCAATCCTGTAACTTTCTATACTTCTTACTTAACTGACTTTATTCTAATTTGCATCGAACGAGCGGTTGGACTGGTTCTTGGCAGCAGCCAAACAATATCCAGTGTAAATCAAAGTCATGGGCATTTTCCCAAAAGGAAAGTGGGTGAAAGGTAAGGCTGGATTTTCCTACAGCATTAACTGTCCCAAGACTGAAAGCGCAAGGTGAAACTCTGCCCACGTACAGGGACACGCTCAGCGCTGGTGTACGGGGAGGCGATGGCAATGGTGCAGGCACAGGCAGAGCGCCTCGCTCATGCTGGCTTTGTAGAAGGCTCTGAAGAGAGTGCAAAGGCTCCTTCCTCTCTTTATGGCCGTTGCTCCCTTCAAGGCCACCACTCCGCACGTACAGACCTACAGCATGTAAACCTTTCTCTTTCTCTGGATGGAGATAAGTGGCAGGGCAGTGATTTTTCCATCGTGATTTTCTGTATCGTGGCAGAAGCACAAGTAACTTATGTTAGCAGTGCACAACCAAAATAGCTGGGCTTTTAGAAACTGGTGAGAACTGGCACTGTGACTTTCTCAGGCTCACTGTGCAAAGGCCCTATGTCATGGCACCGGCACTTTCTCTAGTTCTGCATTTTACCTTTCAAATTGCTGATCTCCCACCTGCAACATCTCAGACTGCCTGTGTGACTCTGAAGTGAGACACTGAGTTAAAAGCACAAAGGACGGTGTGGGACCAAAGCTGAGACACTGGCAGTGAGGCCATGGAGCCTTGGCCAAGCCCCTTCACGTGGCTTTGACAAATATGAAACAAGTTTTTCTTGACCCTAAGTATTTTCTGTACAAGGCCGAGTGCAAGATCTGTACAGGTAAGATTTCACACTGCTCTGGGCTGCGTACAAACCCATGTGATTTTCAAATTCCACAGGTAAAATGCTGTTTGCAACTTCATATCACAGCTCAAACATCCCAGTTGTGTAACACCTTGAACTATTTCAAGACCATTTTCTCTCACCCTAGGAGCCTTCTCTGAATTTTACTCAAGGACACAAACGTGACCATTGTTGCTAGAGGACAGTTTCAGAAGGAAATACAAATGAAAAATGAAATACATACAGATTCTCTGAAATATCTCAACAAGGTATGAGGAATTGAATAGAGAATGCTCTCCTTCCCTCCCCACCTTTTAAAACAGCCAATAGAATTCCACTGCAATGATATCACATGTAAATGGAAAAAAAAAAAAAAAAAAAAAAAAGAAAGAAGAGGGGGACACAGCATTCTCTATTAAATGCTTCAACAGATGCCTACCACCTTGCCTGTTCTGGTAGCAGCTCTATACAATCCACCCACTTTTCTGGGAATGCAGAAGTGCAAAGGCAAAATGAAAAAAATGGTTTAAAACCAGTCATTTTTAAACATGGTTTATTCTTCTCTTCCACTAAGCCACTGAAGCCCACAGTTTTCAATGTCCTTTTTGACTACTGGCCATTTAAACTTTGCTTCCTGCCTGCAAATCTGCTAGCGTTGCTACAGATGGGAATACCAAACACAGAGGTCAGTCTGTATCAGAGCGATGGTCGCTGGCTGTCAGCTCTTGTAAACCATGAGCCACCACTTTGTCAGTCTCAGCCTTCGGCTTTGCAAGCTGTGACTAAAGATCCTGACTTGCTCTGCTAGCAGCTGTTGCAAGCTGTGAGCCAGCATCTTGGCATTCTCAGCTGAAACACTCACCGCTTCTGTGCTCACAAACTGTGATTTTCAGTTAGCAGAACTCTCAGGTGACACGGCAGCAATGCAAGGACATCACAGGGTAAAAAAAAAGATCATCTGTTTGAACGACCCACATTCAACCAACTCATTTTTAATCACTTTCCAGTAGAGGTCATCCACACAGTAAACATCTGGCTGTAGCACCTCAGCCATCTTCCAAAGAGAATTATCTTGCTAGTCAACATCTAGTCCCGCTGCATCAGTTGACAATTACTTGTGCAGTCACATTAGTGCAATGACCTGCTTTTCAGCATAAACCCCCCAAAAGCCACAGGACCAAATTTTTCTAAGCAAAAGAGCATCTTTGCCAAGTAACGCTTACTTTCCTTCCACATGGAATTAGGAAATAATTCTTGACCATTCAAAGTGACTTTTGACAACTAATGGACAGCGCCCTTCCAGAGCTGTGTATGGAAACCTTTGCTGACCACAGACTGCCGTTTCTAGACAGCATTACTTACAAACGTATAGCACACATACCATGTATTTTACAAGCGAGTCTACCCCAAAGCTTCCTCGCCTACATTTGCATAGGTGCTTTGGGGTAAACATACCTCTGCATTACTGTCCATTTTCTCCTCCCATGTGTCTAGCTTTAGCTACACATAGGCTCATACTTGCAGCTCTCTTTTAACTGTCCCTTTTTCATCCTGAAGACTTAGCTTGCCTCTGACACTTGACAGGCTGTGATGTCTATCAGGAATGAGGTTGGGTATGTTGTTCCAGAGGAGTAGATTCAGACTGCAAACTACAGGTTGGCTCTGCAAGTTGTAGATGCACTGGTTTGGCACATTAACCAGCACATCAGATAACATTTTAAAAGGAAAAAGGTATTGTTTTGCCTGAGAATGATAAAAGCATCAAGACGGCAGCTGTTTGAAAGAAAGACTAGAATTTACAAATTCATATAAATCATTTATGATTGCAAATGAAATGCTGGAAATATCACCACATTTAAAGAAAGTTATACTGTGTTTCCACACCAACTTCCAGTCCTGACTGTACCTTTGCACAGCCCCAGAAAATTGCAGAGAGGAGAAAGATTGATTTTCCTTACTGTTTTTATACCACATTCAATACGAATTCAGTAATGGTTCATATTAATAGCACTAGGAAGCAGGAAGGTAAAATAACAAGAACAACAAGAAAGTTCTAGATACTTGTGGCATCTGTTTTCTTTGTCTGAGACAGAAAATGAAAACAAAAGATTGCTTCTAAGTAGTATCTCCCCCCAAGAAACATCCAAGTTTTACTTCTTATCTTTTTGAACTTCCTTTAGGCAGGGAACAGCTAGCTCAGCAGTTGATAGTATGCCCTGACGGACACACCTCTGGAGCTCACTATTTCAAGTGCCCCAGGATTACTTTAGATATATTAGAGACAGTCACGGCTTCTTGATGACCCATCGAGTTCACCACATCAGTAAGTCACAGCGTAACAAATGACCGTATTGTTGTTGTAGAAATCTAAGTAGAAACTCTGTAAACAAGGACTAAAGAAGAAAAGACCAGTCACTTCCCCCACGCCTTACTAGCTCTTCTTCAGATGATGTGAAGAAATAAACGATATATTAAAATATATATATGAAATGATACATTTCAACTGTGTTATCTCTTTGTGGATATACCAAACTCACCTCAGCAGCACCCCTCAAAAGGGTGAGGGTAGGTCAAACCCTTTTGTAAAATCAAGATAGAACTTTTGCTGAAACAGACTCAGCTGCGGTGACTGTGCCAAGTCCCTAGGGATATCAATTCAGTATGGTGCTTACAGTGAGCCACACTATAGTTCACTATTTAAAATGCTGTTTTAAAGGCTAGGAATTAAGCCTATTGCTCCTCATAATTTCCTACTCACCTGTGGTTAACAAGAAAGGAAAATTAGAAAAAAGCACAGAAATATAGCTTTCCATGAACTCTGTACAGTACTAGGTAAAACAGAATGTGCAACTCTCTGATCACGGAAGGTGAATGCTGTAGGCGCTCAGACAAGGAGTGGTTTACAACCAATGCCTAAATTACCAGTGTCAAAATACCACCTAAGCTTTTGTTTTAATTTGGCTTCTGAGAGCTCTATAGAAGTGCTTGGTTCATCACTTGTGGCCTGTGAATTATGGTTTAACATCTTTGGGTTAAATTAAGAAGGGAAAAAAGGTATAGATTTAACACTAGCTTTTCCCTCTTCTGCTGAGAGGGGAGTTTCTCCTCTCCACTAAATAAGGGAACAAGGAATCATCAAAACTTCCCACCTTTGCTAAGGGATGGACCCAGAATACATTCTCAGCCCCTTCTACTTGCCATCACTAACAGATTGCCTGCTGCTGGAGACAGCTGGCTGCAAAGCCTTGTTTTAAAGGCCACTTAAAGCACAAGGAGATCATACAGCTCATGTACATACTTGCCAGTACGTGCCTAGCTCACCTGCAGTTCTATCCCACCTTTGAAAGATGATTTCAGCACCGCAAAACTTATCACCTGAAGTTCAGGCTTTGTTTTACACTTGACCTCAAAGGAAGAAAAACAAAACGCTTCTTTATCACTGGAGATAGGCCTGCGCTAGGAAACCAAGACAGACACACATTCTGCTCTCTGAAATCCTATTTTTGCTGGTGTGAAAGCAATGAATGAACAAGGAAAGCACTAAGCACACAGGCTGCTGTGCTCCCTCTGCTGGCTCTCCCTGAGGAAAGGCAGCAAGCCTGCACCACGCCTTGTAAAAGCAAATCTAAGTATAGATCTACCACCCACTCCTGCATCCTCAGGTTCTAAAGCTGCATGTTGTCATTTTTGCTAATGCAGGCCCCACTTCATACAAGATAGAAGGCATATAAATAACACAGCAAGTTCAACAGGCAAAGTGCAGGCAAATGCATTACACTCTCCTTATTCTAAAAGCCCTTACAAACATTTACACCTTTCCTTCACAACCTGAACGAATTTGAGAATCTGAGCACAGGTATCGGCAACCTGCAATCTTCACATGCTACAAGTTAAGAAATGTGGTCTCTGTGTGTTAAACAGCAGCAAAGCACTCTCCTGGCTGTCTTTTTAGAGGGCTTCCATACACACACAGGAACTTAGAATAGGATCAAAGTATGTCTTGATTCTGGTGAAGAAGTGCGAGAGACACAATAATTCAGAAGGGACACATTATTTTTCTAGACTGATATTTAGAAATCAGAACAATACTCATGTATTTTACCTTCTAAACACGGCTCGGCTATGAATGTTGAGACACACTAGAAACACAGGGGGCAATTACAGCTCTCTGGCACAGACCCAAGTATATTCCTCTCTACACACACCACATCTTGCCAAACCAAGGCACAAGTGCTTCACTGGCAGGATTCAGTTGTGTACAAGCACTTGTCCAGAACTGCAGCCTGGGTTCTCATGTGGGCTCTATTTCTGGTACCTTTTCTGCAGGGCCAAATGACAAAACAGAAGGAGGTCTGTGGCAAGTAACTACTGTTAACAAGGATAATTCCTCCCAGCAGCGGAATATTACGTTGTCCAACCATGGTATGTTGGTTCATGGGGAACAAGAGATTTGCCTTTTTACAGTGCTTCTCATCTTTACTTTGTAACTCACAGGAAAACAATCCCTTCAGTGGACAAAATTAATGAAACTTCTGCCACAGAACTTTTTAACCATCAATTTTGCACTTTGAACTTGGCAGCTCAATACAGATGGTTTGTCAGCAGCAAACCCGGCTACAGGGCTTTCCCAGTTTAATTAACTTGCTACAAAGCATACCCTTAAGAAGACAGATATGTCAGTGTAAATACTGCATGTAGACCAGGGTGTATGGTTTTGCCAAACAATTTTCTAATTTGCATTTCTAACATTTGTCCCCAGGCAAAAGAATTCATGATTTAAAGACAACAAATATGAAAACTGCCCAAATGACGCAGGTAACATTCTAGATCACAAACCATTACTACAAAGTACAGAGGAGTTGTTTTTACAAATCTGTGAATAGCAGTATATAATGATACACATCCTTGTTTTCCATCTACTGGATTAGAAATCCCAGTTCCCAGTTAAATATTGTAAATGAACAAAATAAAGTACGGTAGCCCTGTTTTCACATTTTCCAGCCCACTGTCTTTATCAACAGATCTGATGGACAACGCAACTGCATTCCCAGAAGGCATTTCCCTATTTCCAAGTCCATGTTTCCTTTCATATATCCCTCCCACTTCCAGCCTTAGTAGTCTAGTTTGAAGTCAAATACACTCACTGCACCTCTTGATCTTCTTGCTCTAGTATCTTTTCAGCAATAGAGAAGACAATCTCAGTAATGGGTAAGACACGACACATGCAGATTCACTGGATACAGTCAGTATATTACTGCTCTTCCATATGGCACATATTGTGAAATCACCAATACTCATATATGTATGAAAAGGTTTTATATTCAAGCCCCAGGACACAATCCAGTTCTCAATACAACAAACAGCAGAAACTGAATATGAAACCTTTCCAGATACACTTCTGTACCTTGTGTAACGTTCTAAGATTAAAGAATGCCATGGAAAAAGACCAATATGCATAAACTGAGAAGTGGAAACAGTT